>CM069858.1:170791019-170833519 GCA_036172795.1 Pelodytes ibericus
TCTGTCACATGCATACACACAACACACAGTCTGTCACATGCATACACACAACACACAGTCTGTCACATGCATACACACAACACACAGTCTGTCACATGCATACACACAACACACAGTCTGTCACATGCATACACACAACACACAGTCTGTCACATGCATACACACAACACACAGTCCGTCACATACATACATACATACATACACACACACACACACACACAAGTCAGCAGGTTTTTGTTTTTATAAGAAGAAAAAAAACTGTTCATCAATATGTCCCCCCTCCTGCTGCTATACCTTATTGCAGGGAAGGGGGACGTTTCCTATCCCACTTGGTCTGTACCTTTGCTGTTAGGCTTCCTGAGCAAACCTGGTACTCTGACACCATATCACGGCACGCAAGGGGGCGGAGCAGGAGGTCTGTGCATCCAGTGCACACACTCTGCTCTGTTGCGCTGCCGCTGGATGAAAGAAGAAAAAAACAAAACAATCCCTGCAGCGTCGGCACCTTGCGGGGCTCACGAGACCCTGGGATTGTGGAGCCCTGGTTTAACCCTTCTCTCTGCTGATGGCTTTCTATACCTTGTATTGCCATATTATAAAGCAGACCTGTACCTTTATTAAGAGAACATGAAAAACCACATATGTTACCTTTTAGTAGTTAAAATGTGTACTTCACATGACATCTTGTTTATATACGAACCTGTACCTTACTCCCTCTTGTTTTGTACAGTTTGTTGATTTTAGTTTTATGGGTCAGACACACTGTGTTTCATGTGATATAGCCAGTCATGCGTTCAGTATACAATTTTTTTTCTTCTGCGATGATTTACAAAGAAATTTTAGTGACTTCCTAAACATCCTTTATTTTTACATTCCTGAACTTTATAGTTTGTGATTTGTTTAATTTTAAGGTCCTCTGTAAATATATATTTTCTTCAGTCAGAAATGTGTGTGTATATATATAATATGTGTGTGTGTGTGTGTGTGTGTATAAATGTATATATACATACATACACAATCTCAAACACATTTGGTGAGAAAGTAGAGAAGACAGGAAAGTTTGTAACAGTCCTGTTACAGTATTGTAGGACTTTAAATGAACATCACAGTATTTCCACTAGGCCCTGAGTAGGAGAGCCTGATGGACCCACTCTCCAAAGAGTCCAATATAATGTATGTTTGTGAAAACAACCTTGGCATATGCATATGGTAGACATTCAGAGGGTTAAAGTGACTGACAGTCCCTGAGAATGCTAGCAGTGTTCCCAGCAAGCTCCTGTATTGACACGGTTTGCCTTGCAAAGCTGTGGGTTCTGTCTGCTCTGCAAGATGCTACAGGCACATAAGATTAATGTCTCCTTTGTACAAAGCCCCATTTCATTCACATGCATGAAGACTTGCCCTGTTCACAGCTTGGTGAGAGATAGAACATCCTCTCAAGTAGTGGAGGTAGATACTAATCATTGCCTTTTAGGGCTTGTTGCTTTCCAATCTGATGGGACTAATGTTGAATCCAGTCCACAGTCAACAAACAATTAATCAAAGAAGCAGCACAAGACTTGCATGTAATATATGCAACTGGCATTTATTTTACATCATTAAAGCTACACTGCAATGAAACCTGATGATTATTTTAATACATATCTACATCAGTGATCACCTTGGTATACTAGATGTTTGGGAACTACACAATATCTAAAACTCAGACCACCTTATTGCTAATGATATACTGCTTATGGGTAATGATATACTGCTTATGGCTGACTGAGATTTATGGGATATGTACTTGCCAAACAGTTACAGTTCCAAGGTTAGCCATGGCTGATCTAGGTCCTGTTTTGATCACTGCGGATGTCAGATTTCATAAAATTATGAATTGTGTTTTCTGCATAAGTTATTTGTCTGTCAATCTCCGTATTTAACACAAGAAAAGACATTCAGGTCTTCTCCGTTTACTTAGTGATGTCTTGCTGGTAATACAGTGTGTATGTCCATCTGATGGGTGGTTACACTGTGGTATTGACAATGCTTTAAACATATTTTACTGCTATCCATGTTCTGTATGGTGATGTGAACTCTTCCGACAGGAGCAAGTTAGCACTATGATGCCCATTATGGATTTTTATAACATGTCATTTTTCTTTTTAAGGCACGGCACTCGGTGTGCAGGGGAAGTAGCTGCAGTGGCAAATAATGGGATTTGTGGCGTTGGAATAGCCTATAATGCCAAGATTGGAGGTGAGGAGTCTTCCGTTATTTCTCAAGCTGATTTTCATAATCTTCATTTCTTATGCAATGATTTTAGGAGAAAGATTGTTCCTATTTTCTGAGGCAGAAATGATTAACCAATAATATTGATGGCTTATCTTGGCAATGCAAATGTTTGGGAACAATGTATCTTGGGATGTTTGAGACCTACAGCCTTCGGACTGAGTGGGAACTTCATATACGCCGATTCTCAAACATCTGTGATGCCAAGGTTAGCCATCACTGCTCTGGACTGTACACTTTTATTGATTGATAAATCCATGCTCCTCATACCTGCTAATCTATTTTGTTTTTGGCTAACGTAAGAATTTGGGTTTTAGTCATAGCCCCATAGTATAGCAATAGTGAGAGTAATTGTTTAAAAAGAGATTATTTTGCGGTCTGCTCACTCCAGCAGAGTAGGTGCTTGTCCTGCAGACCTGATTTGCATGTTTTGTGGATGGGTACATGGTTTTGTTTCTTCGTGACAGGAGTTCGAATGCTGGACGGTGAAGTAACTGATGCAGTCGAAGCACGGTCCCTGGGACTTAACCCAGACCACATACACATTTATAGCGCCAGCTGGGGACCGGAAGATGATGGGAAGACGGTAGATGGACCAGCACGTCTAGCAGAAGAGGCTTTCTTTAGAGGAGTCAATCAGGTAGTTAGAAGTGAAATGGAATCCCAGATCAAGGTTCAGGATCCACCAACAACTTAAAGTTCAAAAGCCGTCAAAATCTGGTTCAAGGCACAGAAGTAAAAATGTACAGCTGGCAAAGCTAGGAATGTATCACAGCGTTACATACATTATCAAATCCCCTTGATTATGAATCTGTATTTGGTATAATTACTGTATGGATTCTGTTCTTGAGTCTAAAACCACTCTGATGTGAATTCTTAAATCTAACTGGACCCTTACAAATTAGCTTGCATTCACTGGTGTTGGTGCATCTTTACCAAAAAAGTGCACCTCCTATGGTAAGGCTTGGACTACAGGAGTATTGTCTATGAGAAGAGCCATCAAATTGTTAACCATAATGGGCAAGAACTGGAAAAAAAACAAAGTAACTAAAAAGAAAATGCAGGGTAGAAAATGGGTGCTGACATAGGTCAACCGAGTGAACTGAATAAATAATAAAATGATGAAATAAAACCGCATAGCTCTATAATAGGGGAAGATAACGGAAGGAACATTATAGCCTGAAAAAGCGATGGGACTAGGGTTGCCACCTTTTCTCCAGTAACATACCGGCCATGCCACTGCCTCCATAGACTTAACATTGGCCACAAACCAATTTTTTACCGGCCTGCTGGTAAAATACCGGCCAGGTGGCAACCCTAGATGTGACTTGTGAGCACAACATACCGTATTTGCTTGAATATAAGACAAGGTTTTTTCCAGAGCAAATGCTCTTAAATATACATATTGCTCTAAAAAAAAAAAAAGTGTCACTTTATGCATTTGTTTGTTTGTCCACCTTTAATAATGACTGCATGGTTAGATGCTAAATTATAATTGTATTTCCCTCCATTAAAGAAACGTAGTATGCTATTTGTCACCCAATAAAAAGAAACATTCTTAAAATGAAATTGAGTTTACAGCAAATACCCTACTTGCTGTAATGGAATGAGTGGTTATGTCCTGTAATGTTGGCCATACACGGTCTGCTATCAGGGGCACATTTTTCAATTTTTCAATTTTTAAATTGTATTTTTATACATCACAGAAATTGAGTTCATGGTAGCATTTATGTCTAGTCTATCTTGGCTCAATGATTTGTAAAGAAAAAAGCAGGTCAGTAGCTCAGCTAAATAAAGTATATGAAATATATTTACTGCATACTCCAATGATTTGTATACCCACTCCTCTAATGCAATACTTCCTTCTTATGCCGCGCCCACAAATACTATTTAGGTGAAGTAGTCTTCTGCATAGTATCAGTCAGGGTATAAATCTCACCCTGAGTGCAATGACTTGAGAATGGAAAAAGTGCCTAATAATCTTGTCCTGCAGGGTCGCAGTGGACTGGGTTCTATATATGTTTGGGCCTCTGGAAACGGTGGAAGAGAACACGACAGCTGCAACTGTGATGGCTACACCAATAGCATCTACACCCTGTCTATCAGCAGCACCACGCAGCTAGGCAATGTTCCATGGTACAGTGAAGCCTGCTCATCCACCCTGGCAACTACATACAGCAGTGGCAACCAGAACGAGAAGCAAATAGTAAGTTAGGCTCCAACTCTCTCTCTCTCTCAGTACATGTTTTATGTTTAGCCACAACAAAAGGCTTCTTTAGGTTTAACCCTTTAGTAGTATGTGGGGGTTGATTTTAATTCCCCTGGAAGCATCAAGTTGGAGGCCCCTACATGGATCATGTCAATGTCCGTCTGCCTGTAGGCTCTAGATACACTATAAACTTTCTATTTGCAACCTGTACAAAGTGTTTTTGTTTGCACTGGCCTCAGCCCAGCCATTTCGGGAATGGTTAGGGCAGGTCATTGTAGCTTTACCTTATCATTTGTCCTAACTTGGTAACTGATTTCAACAACACTTGTTATATTTTAGAAAACATGTTGGACTTTTTTTGTTGTTGTCATAGACAAATTGTTCTCTGCTAGCATGGGCGTAGGAAGCGGGGGGGATGGGGGGGACGGATCCCCCCCAGGAAAAAATGTGGGGGGGACAGGTAGGGTGAAATCCCCCCCAGCAACGCGAGGCAAACGGGGCCCCCAGCCCCTGCTTGCCGCGTTCACAGCGCATTGCGCTTGTGAACGCTTTTTTCCGGCAAGCCACATCCGATGGAAGCGACGGCCTGAAAAAGAAAAAAAAAACTGACGCCGGATGTGACGTCGCGTCACATCCGGTGACTGTTTCCCTCCTCCGTGCAAGAGGGAAGACTGCACGGAGGAGACATCCGGCGGGGGACACGGAGCAGTGAAGTGTAAGTACTAGGGAAGGGGGGTGGGGGGACTGGCACAGTATTACAGGCATCTGACTGGCATAATATTACTGGGAATCTGGCTGGCACTATATTACTGGGCTCTGACTGGCATAATATTACAGGCATCTGGCTGGCACTATATTACTGGGCTCTGGCTGGCACTATATTACTGGGCATCTGGCTGGCACAATATTACTGGGCATCTGGCTGGCACAATATTACTGGGCTCTGGCTGGCACTATATTACTGGGCTCTGGCTGGCACTATATTACTGGGCTCTGACTGGCACAATATTACTGGGCATCTGGCTGGCACAATATTACTGGGCTCTCACTGGCACAATATTACAGGCATCTGACTGGCATAATATTCCTGGGCTCTGACTGGCACAATATTCCTGGGCTCTGACTGGCACAATATTACTGGGCTCTGACTGGCACAATATTACTGGGCTCTGAATGGCAATATTACAGGCATCTGACTGGCACAATATTACTGGGCTCTGACTGGCACAATATTACTGGTATCTGACTGGCACAATAATACTGCGCTCTGAATGGCACAATATTACTGGCATCTGAATGGCACAACAATTATGGCATGTGTGTGTGGGGGGGGGTTAACATCGCGATGGATGGCGGGATTGCATGCAGGGGAGGGGGCAGGGTCCAGGGGGCCCAAGCAAATGCTTGCCCAGGGTCTAATCACTATTAAAGACTTGCCAACCCGGGACAGTCCCGCAACGTTTTCAATCCTGGGACTGTCCCGGGAGAATCAGCTCTGCAGCGATCACGGAGGTCACCTGATCACGTGACTTCATCGCACGACGTCATGTGATCATGCGCACGGCTTGTGCGCGTCCTCCACAAGTCACACAACCCCACACTGGGAGGAACGAGGTAGGAACAGTGACTGTGTCACTGCCAATAATGTACCGTTTTTCTTTTTATCGTGGCAGCTTCGGAACGTGATTGATTATTGCAGCTCTTAGGGACATTTAAAAAATGTCTCTTAGAGCTGCAATAATCAATGACTTCCGAAGCTGCCATAATAACATGTCTCTTAAATCTGCCAATGACTTCTACTAATGATTAGATGATCAAAAAATGAGGGGGAAAAAAACCCCTGGCAAATGAATGTGGGCAACAAAAAACCTGGCAAATGAATGTGGGCAAAAAAAAAAAAAACCTGGCAAATGAATGTGGCCAAAAAAAAAAAAAACCCCTGGCAAATGAATGTGGGCAAAAAAAAAAACCCTGGCAAATGAATGTGGGCAAAAAAAAAAAAACCCTGGCAAGTGAATGTGGGCAAAAAAAACCCTGACAAATGAATTTGGGCAAAAAAAAAAAACACACTGGCAAATGAATGTGGGCAAAATAAAACTGACAAATGAATGGGCAAAATAATGTAATTAATAAGTAATGATGGTCTGTGCCTTTGTAAGAGGCACAGACAAACCTGGAACGGAAATGACCACCTTCCCTGCAATGAGATATAGTGTGTGTGACTGACTGTGTGAGTTTGTGTGTCTGTGACTGACTGTATGAGTTTGTGTGTATATGTGACTGATTATGAGTGTGTGTGTCTGTGACAGACTGTATGTATGAGTGTATGTGTCTATGTTACAGACTGTATCTATGAGTGTGTGTCTGACAGACTGCATGTTTGTATGAGTGTGTGTCTGCGACAGACTGTATGTATGTATGTATGTATGAGTGTGTCTGTGAACGACTGTATGTATGAGTGTGTGTGTGTCTGACAGACTGTATGTATGTGTGAGTGTGTGCCTGGCAGACTGTATGTATGTATGTATGAGTGTGTGTCTATGTGACAGTATGTATATGTGTGACAGGCTGTATGTATGAGTATATGTGTCTATGTGACTGACTGTATATGACTGCATGTGATTGTGTGTATGTGCTGTTGTCTGGCTCCTAGATTTTTTTCCTGGCTCCTAAAACTTACTTAAGGTTGTCAAGCCCTGGTATAAATGTTACTAGTTATATACATATATTTGGGGTCCACCTTAAGCTTTGGAAATGCTGGAAATATTTAATATTTTACAGTTTATTTTCTGGTCAGAAATGTAATGTTTGTTTGCTGAGAGGGTAGTGGATGCATGGAATAGTCTTCCAGTAGAAGTGGTAGAGGTTAATACAGTAAATGAGTTTAAGCATGCATGGGATAGGTATAAGGCTATCCTAGATATAAGATAAGGTCAGGGACTAATGAAAGGATTACATTACTGACAGGGTAGTGGATGCATGGAATAGTCTTCCAGTAGAAGTGGTAGAGGTTAATGCAGTGAAGGAGTTTAAGCATGCATGGGATAGGTATAAGGCTATCCTAGATATAAGATAAGGCCAGGGACCAATGAAAGTATTACTATACTGAGAGGGTAGTGGATGCATGGAATAACCTTCCAGTAGAAGTGGTAGAGGTTAATACAGTGAAGGAGTTTAAGCATGCATGGGATAGGTATAAGGCTATCCTAGATATAAGATAAGGCCAGGGACCAATGAAAGTATTACTATACTGAGAGGGTAGTGGATACATGGAATGGCATTCCAGCAGAAGTGGTAGGTTCATACTGATGTATGTTTTATGGTGTACACACAGCTCACTGACTATATTTCATGTAACAGTGAAAAAATCCACCTGCCTGATGCAGATGTTGTGCTGTGAATGTATCTGTTGTATACCAAGGATCCTGGTAATCTTGGTGGGAACTTGGTGATATAATATACATATAATATAATATACACTGTGACAAGCTTTATTTTTACTGCTGCTATACCCGGCGAGCAAAAATGCTGTCCCCCCCAGATTTTTGGGGGTTCCTACACCCATGTCTGCTAGTGGAAAGCTATTTTGCAGCTAAAATCTGCCCCCAAAAAGAACTACTCTATTTTGTGTTCTACGGTTCGGGTTATGAGGCTGATCTATAAATACTCTCCTCTCTTCGTAGAGTCATACTCATTCCATCTTCACAGAGTGCGCCTTTTCTCTCCTCTTCCCATGAAATATACATTTATGGTCTATTAAATCCTGTTACCATGTTACGTTATGTGAAAGCCTGACCTTCATTTTATTGATTCCTTCTATAAAATGCGCTTTTTTTTTTTATAACCTGAAATGAATTGTGAACATTTAATAGAGTGCTATTTTAAGATCTTTTATGTGTGTGTGCGTGCAAGATTAAAGACATTAAATGGGGAGGGGGGGTAGCCTTTTTTTGGCTTTAATATTTTTTTATTTTAATAGAAGCAAAAAGTTTTAAAAATACACTGGTTCTCTGTAGACCCAACATATATCTTTACAGATACACACTCTACCTTACCTCCATGCTGCAGCAGAGCGGATCTGGCCGCAGGTGCACAGTGATGCAGTCCGACGGACGCTCACCACTCTCAGCTGACTGGGTCTAACAAGAGGCAGCAGTCTCTGTCTGCTAGTGCAGATATACACGGCCCCCTTTGTTAACTATGTATAGAAGCTAGTGTCTCTAATTGCTCTAGCAGTGAGTGACAATCGTTGACTGGATCTATTTTCATGCTTCAAAAAAAAAAGTATGGAGGCAGTCAGTCTGGGCTGGGGAGGCAAAAACAATTTAGTTGCCCCTGTTGCCACTTTATCAGCCCACCTTATATCATCAGAGATAGACACAGGCAAGACAGATTTGCTGGTGAGGTACAGAGAATGGCAGTCAGACAAGACCATTGGACAGAAAAATCAAGTGTTACTGAGTGGGGCATTCAAAAGTGCTACAGGCCCAGCCCATTTCGAGAGCATACTGAAGGTCTCCATTTTATCCTCATTCTAAGGCCACAATTCCCATCACTTGTGCTTCTTTAATTTAAGGACAAGTAGGAGAAAAAAATTAGAAGCTGTATACAGAGCAGTTCTGGGGTGAAGTTTTAAAAGTGAAATAATCCACTGGAACATTCCATTATTTTCTATGGATATTACGCTACTTTTCGAATTCTGTCAAATGTATTTATTTATTTATAAAGTGTTTTACCAGGAGAAGTTCATTTTCTAATATGTCCTGGGGACCAAGTCCAGAACAGTATTGCACAGAGTTTCACATTTATAGCAAAATAAAAACAAAATACATATGTATACAGGAAATCTTGGGAGACAGCATATAGGGTATGCAATTATTCATACAGTTAAATCGAGAAAACAACAATTATCATGTACTGTATATGTAGAAGATTATACAACTGTAGGTTCAATAGAAATGCTTAAATGAAAGAATACAAATAAAGAACCTGCCAAGTAATATCATAAACAAATATTGCAACCTAGAATGCATTCCCACTTGTACAAGTTCAACTAATATAAAACAAATGTGGATCTCAAATGAATCATGAACCCGTTTAGCAGCGTGTTATGGTCTCCAGCAGATGAAGTAGCAGAAGGAAGCACACTGACATTAAGTTCCGTTCTAGTAAGATGATACACATATAAAGATATCCAACACTAATTCCCGTTGGTCATGAGGGTTTGCAGCAGGGAAAACACATATGGAAGCAGATGGGCAGACAATGTTTATTACAGCAAGTGCTACTAAGATGTTTTGGCTTTCCCACATACTAATTCCAGTTACAATATAACTATTTGTGCCCAGCACTGCTAATATTGAGGCCGTTCACAAACTCTGTGTTTCTGTTGTCTGTGAAGCCTGTTTTGGGAATAGATCCTGATCTGTGTATGATTCTTCCATCAGGTAACAACCGATCTAAGACAGAAATGCACAGACTCTCACACGGGAACATCTGCATCTGCACCTTTGGCCGCAGGAATTATTGCCCTCTCGCTGGAAGCAAAGTATGTATTAAATGCTCTTGTGAAAGGCATTATTTGTGCTACTGATTTAATAATGACACAATATCCCCCTGTGAATATAAAAATTGCAATCCTGAGGATTTAACAGATTCCACAATTGAAGCTTTAGCCACTGTGTCATCTCACCAGTCATGAGATTTGATAGATAACAGACCTTTAGCACCACAATCTGACCGGTGTTTGATCATTCACAATATGCATAAAAACTGTTCCAAATGTTTTCTCGGAGCCTGAGTCCACCAAAATGCCTTTCTGGCAAATACACGAGTTCTGTGTAATAAGGGCCATACACCTGGAGAAGATAAACTAATCTTATATGTATTTGTTGGGTTTAGGTCCTGGTATGTAGGTCATCCAGTGCTGCCCTTTAATCCTGTCTCCTTCACTAATACTGCTAATGCACTTACTCTGCTTGCTCAAGTGGGAATTTTAAAATGTGTTGATAATGTTACCCTCATCACTTTACTATTGGATGGCTTTGGAATTTAAACTTTGATATTATTGGGCAGCATTGATTCAGGGGTGGTAGATTTGGATCTGAAGTTCTGGATCAAGTGATTTGGAGAGAGTCAAAAGAGTGAAGGAATAGAGCTAGTGGTGGTTACGAGCACCCCTCCCTTTGTATATTTAACCCCCACCAAATGTGTGGTGTGAGGATGAGAAGTGCTTGCTCACTCAGTCTTAGTAAATCTCTGTGGTGCATCAAATTTTCCTTTTAGAGTTTGGGGGACAACTGTAAGGTTTAACCATTAATCGAACAGCCAAGCTTCTTCCTTAATTCTGCTATTTTATTTGCTTTTTTTGTAAACTACCATAAATGACTGACCGAAATAAATGTATGAGCCATAGTCTATTGGCTGTGCCGTTTTTACAAAAACAAACTAATACAAAATGTTCAGTTATTTTTCTGGTGCACATGTAATGGCTGCCATCTTGTTTCCTAGCTTGATTCGTCGCATCTCTGACTCTCTGATCCAAAGCACCCTGCAGTTCCATTTCTAAGTTACAAATAGTTCTGCCCCAGATTCTCTGAGGTCCGCTTTCTTGCGTGTAGCCGTGCACCCACCTAATATTTTTGATCATGCAAGACTGTGTGCACATGGCACAGCTTGTATACTGATAACAGGGCTGCATGGAGATCTCCTGCTATACAAGATCTCCCTTCTTACAAGGAAACGCGCTGTGCCATGTGCACAGTCATGTATGAACAGCAAACTTGTGAGGCAGCGGGGCTATATGGGAGTAGACAATATAAAATTTGGCGAAGGGCTGAACAGAATTGAGAGTTGGGACTCCAGGGTTCTTGGAACACACAGCTCATACATTACAGCGTATCCATTTATTTCAGACAGTCACATTTGGTATGACCGTTGTCCTTTAATCAATATGACATTCTTGCTGAAACCTGAACATTTACTTGGAATGTGTATATAAGTTACGATGAAATGGAGCCTAGAAAGAAAACTATTTTGAGGTTTTAGTTTCACGAGTATTTTTTTCTTTTCTATAAACAAGGAAAGTGTTATACGTACTCCAGGAATTTGCTATAGTCTGGCTACTTACCTTCCATTTCAAATGGCATGTAACGTTCCTGTTAGAGGGAGTGGCTGAAGTGGGCCGTAGGCTAGACCTTTTCTTTGAGGAATTTATAAATAATTGGCTCCTTTTTTTGTAACTTGCTTTTTAAAAAATACACCAAAAATGACTACATAAATGAACTTAGTTCATTGGAATTTGGGTTCAAAATAGGAGGTATGCCTTGGAACATTTCTGTTACCACTCTTTAACCTGGACTTATATGGTTTCTTCATAGCAATAACCTGACGTGGAGAGATATGCAACATCTTGTTGTACGAACATCAAACCCATCTCATCTGAATACCAACGACTGGTTAACAAATGGAGTAGGACGCAAAGGTACTCATAGTTCAGAGCTGTAAAAATGCTGAATTCTCGGTCTCCACGTAATTGGACCCTGATATTCGCAGATATTCGCCTGCTTTATTTTCCTTTTTAATGTTACTGTGTAGCAACAGCGTCATTATAGCACTAATCTCTGTACCCAAATAAATGCCTTACATTACTTTACTGCTGGTTTATAAAACATCATGCAATGCAGCCCCAATATTAGATGCTGTTTCTTGCTGAACAGGATGCTGTATATACAGTGTTTGAAAAAAGACTTACCTGCTGTATTTATGATTATAGGGAAATAAGTATTTACACACCACGTGTGTTTAGTAAACTAGAACACCAGAGTAGGTGTATGTGTACCTATTGGTGAAAGGTTTGCAGACAAAATCAAGAAAAAATAAACAAATCAGCATTTTGAATGAACATGTGGTTCTCTGACTAAGAGTTGTATCTCTTATAATGCCCAACCAGTCTAATTTGCAGAGCTATGATGGACACTATTGATTTAGCAGATCTAGAAATACCACATAGCCCTCCACCCCCACTCTAGAGTATATATAGATTTATAGTAGGGCAGAATATTATCATTAAGTCTTTTACATCTTACCAAAAAAAAAAAAAGCTTATTTGTTTCCATATGATTTTTGGGTTATACCGTCCATTTTTAAGTTTTCTTTAGCTTTAGGACCTAGCACGTGCTTTCTGATCGATAGTTGGATCTCTGTAGTAGTTCGCCAGCAGGCATCAATATTATCAATATTTTAAGCTGTTTATTTTTTTAACGGCTCCTTTCCATATCAATCGTGCATCTTTTCAATTCTGACCTCTCCTACCTCTCTCCATTCTGTTTCCCCTTTCCTTCTTTCTAAACTCCTAAGTCTGTGGTGTGTTTTCTTATGGTTTTTTTTTTTTTTTGCCCTCCTTACTAATTATTAAGGCCCTTCTCAATACTCACCTTTTTGTTCTTTCCACATACAGCCTTAATGAAAAAGTCCTTATTTTCTATTTAAAGTGTCCTGATGATGTCAGACCCAATATAGAAACATATCTGAATATAGAACAGTTTGCAAAAGGTTCAGCGTGACACAAAAAATCATTTAATATTTTGCACTTATCCTTGCGTGAGCTTCTCAATCCCTTCTCTGAAATGGATGGGCATTTACACTAAGAACCCTCACTATTTTCTAATGATTGTCTTTTCTTTTTCTTACAGTGAGCCATTCATATGGATATGGTCTACTAGATGCCGGAGCCATGGTCGCTCTTGCTAAAAACTGGACCACTGTCGGACCACAGAGGAAATGTGTCATTGACATTCTCACAGATCGCAAGTGAGTAATAAAAATTGTTTTAGCAGGATTATGGGAATAGGTACCATATGAAAACATTATTAGCTCTTAGTGCTGAATAATTATCAGAGAGTGCGGTCTTCTGTTGTGTCTGAAAGTATCTGGAATGCTGTGACTATATGTGTAGAATAACAAACAGCCTTTTTTAAGGCCAGTTTAATGCTTCTGCTTTATTGATTTATACATGAGTTCATTGTAAGTGTTACAGTAACCTACAGCTATTTGCAAACTATAACTCTGTTATTCGGAAACTAAACTCTTTTTTTTAAAAGTTCTAGTCCAGCAATTCTCGCAGCTCCTGCAACAGCCACAGTATCCCTTATCTGAAATGCTTGGGATCATTTTGGATCACAGATCATTTTCGCCAATAAAATATTTTAAAGCCTCTCGTCATCATGAAATACAGTAGAATCAATGCAAATACTATACAGAGCAAATAATTCACTGTTACTGTGATGTAGCTGTGATGTGAGGGCAGCGTTGGGAACCTGCCGCCGACGCATCCAACCCGCCCCCATACCTTTGTATTACCTGTTTTGGTTGCGCGTGCGTGGTGTAATCTGGGAATGCATAGACGGGCTAGATCACTGCTTAGGGGGGTTGGACGCTGAATAAACTCTTGTGCATTTAAAATCTGACAGATGTGTGTGGAATCTGCAACTTGTGGTGATGCTGAACATTTTTGGGGATAACAGATCTCTTTGAATAAGAACTAGTCAGCCTGTACCTTCATTATACTCCTAGATGTTACCCAACCATGAAACATAACACATGTATAAGCACAATCTTTTGGCCCTTGACTTTCAGGATGTCTTGTACTGCAGGTACAAGTGCGTTCTCACTGGACTGGACATTGTCACATCTTTGGCATATCCACAACATTGTCATGTTTGTGAAAGCAAAAACTTCAGTGCAAACATGCTCCAGGCAATACAATTCCAATACAGGAAGCTAGTCTATATTTTATCTTTTCATTGGCACCACATGCCTTTCTAAAACCTCTTACTAAATATACTTGTTCTACAAGATATTTTTCTGAATTTCCCCCTATGTTTTTGCATATTTCTAATCCATTTATTTTATAATTTACAAATTGGGCTACTAATAAGATGCACCATGTATTCATTTGCAAATGGGTAATCTGTGAAATATGATGAGCTAGGTTATCCTGGCTACAACAGCACATCGTTAGTGGCGAATATGTTGTCTGATGGAGCTTGAGAAGCAAACACATTTGTTTTTGAAAACTTCAAGCCCTGCTGCACAGTAGCCTTATTCTTTACAGCTGACCTCGGCGTCTGCAATCAGCACAATCTCCATGTGATGCTGCATGAGTCACTCTTATCATGCTGAGCTGTACACTATTCCTTAATTACGGCATCTTTGGAAATATCCTGCAGTGAATACCGTGTCCCTGCGCACACATTCCACAAAGAACTTGGGTCTCTGTACTGAACTTGTTCACCTAAGACTTAAATTATCAGTTCTCTCCGATGTATGGCATTCAAATACTTGGCAGAAAGTACATATGTACAAGTTAGTACAACGAGTAAACCATCTACATAAAAATCTAAATCTACTAATAGCATAAGATTTTAAATAATTGTTTAAGCCCCCTGCTTGTAAAATTAATAGTCTGTGTTACCCTCATGGGAAGACTCAAAGCCCAAATTTATAGAGGGAGCAAGGATCCAACCAATGCAGGTTTGGAAGTATAAGTAGGTGATCTTTTGTTATCCAGACGTTGATTATTGTGTCTTAGGAAGACACTTTAGAATTTGTTATAGCATGTTCATATACAAGTAGTGCTTTGATCATACTACCTCAATATTTAAATGTGAAAACATCCTTTATTATGCCATATTTCTGCATAACACTAGGGCTTTGACCCCCCCCACCCCCCCAACACGAGTGACCTATATGGTGATATCGCCCACTGACTTGTCTTTTATGCTTTTCCGCAATGAAAGGGTCAATTACTTTCATAGCCAGGGAACAAGCAGTGAACTACACTGCTCAAAACGACTTGACAAGACTTTGATTCTTCTGGGTTTCCGTGCACTGAATGCGTAAAGGATCTTTTTTCCCTTCACCTTGGCACAGGACATATGTAAAGGGATACAGCTCCTGATGTTATGAACGCTGCTGCTCGTTGAGATATAAATGTTCAGTCAGTCCTTGAAACACGCTCTGCATTACCTGAATTTGCCTCTTTGGGGGATTTAAACACACAAACTATTCACACCTCGCTGGGTCAGAGCCAAAGGCTCAATGAAGCTTCTGTCCAACTGAACGGGAATGGCTCGCTGGAGAAAAACCAGCTCCAGTTTTATCTCCTCTGCTGCTTTTGGGGTTAAGTTGGCTGTTTCCAGGATCATTTCCTAGTATATTTCTTTATATCCTGTATGTTACAGAGTAACAGCACAATGTTATTTAGAGAAAGGAATTAGGGTATGGACCCAGTATAAGTGTAACTGTCTGTGTGTCCAGTCTGCGTTTTGCTTTACACATTCATCAAGCCAGTTTTATGCTCATTCCAGGTATATACTGCTTTCTGTAAACTATTTTCTCACATGCTGCTATTTGGATATATACAGAGGTGGACTCCTACTGCCACACGGGCTCTATTATTGACAGAACATTGAAGGAATCCTATCACCTAAACATTGTTTATACTTTGAAATTTGAAAACTTAAAAATCATCACAAATGATCTATACACTGCGTTGGCACAATTGCAAGTAAAAGCATGAATAACGAGAAAATAGATATTCTAAGTGTGTGTGTGGTATCTTCTGATCTCACTGTATGGCTTGATATGCAAATTACACATTTCCTATTGAAAGTAGTTGTTTTGCATATCAAGCCACAGGTGATAAGTAGTAAGTGGTAATTAAATAGAGTTATTCATAAAACAAAATATTTAGTAGTACTTTTCTTTAAATGGCTGTATGAACTTTTTTCACTAGTTAACGTGAAATGTAGCATTATTCTGTAGCAAACACATATTTATTACAGATGAATAGAAGATTAAATGCATTGGTAAAAGATGTAATTTGGCTGATGCAAACTCACATCAACTAGTGTAAATAGTATACATAGTGTATAAAATGGTATACCCCTCCACCCACATTGCACACCCAGGACATGCAAACTGCGGCCCTCCAGCTGCTGACGAACTACAGCTCACATAATGCTCTTTCTGCGTCGTGCTTTACACCACTTGATCAGACACTTGCCATTGTACTTGGTGATGTGAGGCTGGCATGCTGCTGCTGGGCCATGGAAACCCATTTCATGAAGCTCTTGACGCACAGTTTTTGTGCTAATATTAATTTCAGTGGAGGTTTGCATCTTTTGAGCTATGGAATCAGCAGAGCGTTGGCGACTTTTACGCACTCAGTGACCCTGCTTTGTGACTTTACGTGGTCTTTCACCTGTGGCAATGGATCCGATTGAAATATCTGAATTCAATAATTAAGATGTGTGTCCCAATACTACTGTCCATATAGTGTGTATGTGGACGTGTGAGTATAGATTAAAATAGTACTTTGATCTCCATATTTGGGTGCTTATTTCCAATCGTATTTGCACAGTGAAATGACACTTTATAAAAAATAAACCATTTAATTAATGAAGGATCTCAGTGGAATGTATATCTTATCAAATGCTGCTCCTCCTTTCAATGTCTAAAACAAATTTCTAAGGAATTTGTTAAAGTGGAGGGGGTTTATTTTATTTAATTTTATTTCTTTTTGACTCTCAGGGACATAGGGAAGCGCTTGGAAGTCCGGCGTAAGGTGGAACCCTGCACTGGAATGTCCAATTACATCAGCACTCTAGAACATGTCCAGGCGAGGCTCACTTTGTCCTACAACCGGAGGGGAGACCTGGCCATTTATCTGACAAGCCCCATGGGCACCCGTTCTACTCTGCTGGCACCAAGGTAATACTCTTGAGTTCTCTCATACTAAATAAACTCATGTAGTTTTCTGGGACTAATCGGCCAAGAAGTGGTGTTATTTTCTGCACTGCCCTCACTAATCCTTTTTATAGAAGGAGTTTTATTTCTGGCTTCTTGACACGAGGAGACTCCGGAAGGTCCAATTTCTCAAAGTATTTTCTCCCTTGGTGTCCATGTTAATCCATGTCTGAGTGGTACATTCACCACCTTGTGTGTCACTGTAAACCAAGCAGTCCTTAATGAATATCTGATGACTGACTGGTATTTCTCACGACACAGCTGAACATTAAACACAGGTCAGCTGCCCATTAGTAATCCTGTATAAGTAGGAAATCATTTTAACTTGGAACCAGAAGATTATGAAAACATTTAATAAGAAATCCTTTAAATGGTGATTCTTCATTTTTTTTCATTGAGCCTTTGATTAGTTGTTTTAATAGAAGTAAAGTAGTTATTGACCATGGCTCTTTAAAAGGTAGACAAAGTTGACTCCTGGCATATATGTTTTTGTCTTAATTGTAAATGTATACTATATATTTTTAAAAATATTTTACTTTACCCCCCCCCTGACTTATCCATGATGATTGCCATGGATTATGTTTTATTGATGTGATTTGCCTGCTTTGAGACTTAACATAAACATATATAAAATCTATATCTAAGAATGTGTTTTTAATTTTCATTATAGTGGGGAAGGTAGAAAATAATGCAAACAAATAATGGATGCTAGAGGAGAGAACATTCTGGCCTGAATATTTAAACTAAGGTTCATATTTACATTGACTGTGTTCCTCATGCAAGTGAGCTGACAGTCTCTCTACTAACTGTAAAATACTTATTTCTAAATGCAGTTTCTGACATTGTCATGTGTTTGACAATAACCTTTTGTGCTGTGTAACTTCCCGCAGACCCCATGATTATTCCGCGGATGGATTCATGGATTGGGCTTTTATGACTACACATTCTTGGGATGAGGACCCAGCAGGGGAATGGATACTGGAAATTGAAAACACCACTGAAAATAACAATTATGGTAAATTATCCAGTCATTCAAACAAATGCTGATAGGATGATTTGGAAGCCAGGAGGGGGCCGATTTTAAAACATTTCACTTTTTGTTTGTTTTTGTTGTTTTTTTTTTTGTGTGTGGTTTTCTTGGGAGCGGGGGGTTTGCATTTGAGTACCGTCATACTTTCTGAGTCCAATCAGAAATAACAATAGATGTATGAGGGGTTGAAATTATCAGCTACACTTGGTTATTCAAGATCTAGTCTGTGCTTTGACAATTGACACAGACAAGATGTGTGCATAGCCATTGTTAATGTAAATCTGTTTCCCCTGTCCTTTAACCTGCTACTGCTCCTTAATAGCTGCTTTACATCCTGCACTCTTTGCCTTCTAACATTGACTGCAATGTGTGCGTGATTACAGGCCTTTACCAGATCTCATGCTATGAAACAACCAGGCATAATGTATCTAACGCATATATCCCTCTTAACCAGAATAAGGCATTAGTGTGTAGGGCTACTGGCTTAGCAAAACCTGTTTTTTTTTTTTGTTTTCTTTATTTTAAGCTTTACCTTTATGTTAATTTGCAGGTTTTATTTTTTAAATGGAGATTGGGAAGTTATGTAAAATACAAAAAGTACAGTCAAGAAAACTCAACTCTTCCTCTGGGTTAAAGGAGTATTCCAACTCCTTTTTTTTTTTATTTTTATTTTTTTTAAGTAGTGCTTTTTATTTTAATGGATTTAGCAGTATTCACTTTTGAAGCTTTCCTATTCCCGGAGTTCCCCAAAGAGATACACAGGGATTATAGTAATTATAGATATAATTGGCTGCAGGTCGATGTTAAGTCTATGAAGGCAATAGTCTGGCCGGGTTTTTTTTTTTTTTTTGAAGAAATGGCGGCAAGCCTACATGCATTGGGAAACTCACCATAATTCTTATGGATTATTTTCAATGTGGCAATTGCTAGGCATTAATAGAGATCAATAGCATGATTTTCGGAATAACATTTAATAAAATAGATCGATTGTTTTGTAATTGGACCGTTGTTCAAGAGTTCTGCTCAAACTGATCTTGCATGAAGTTTACTGTTAAATTGTAGCATAGAAACAGATTAAATGTGCTTGAGACAGCGGCGTACGATCTCTAAAGTAAGATTTGTTGTGACGTTGATGACTATTAGAAAAGAACATGTGGCTAGACTAGTTTCCTCCATTATCAGAATAATAATGCTTGTCTATAAATGTGAGAAGAAAGGTACTTATACTATTTGTGTTGTGATTTGTGTGTCGAGATTTCCCAAGTCTAGTTTAGTTATTTTGCACCAGATGCTCCAATGACTTGACATTAATTGAATTTTTTTCTGCAGTAAAAGTTTAACAGTTCATTAAAGTTTGAGGGAGTTAATTATTGTGTGTTTTAAGAGAGATTAAATTAGCAGGTGTATATACTAATAAATTAATCAAGATCGGTCACTGTAGAGCTAATTTGCATGAGCAATTAGCAGATTTCAATACATTGTCTATTATCTGGAGTGGTGAATTTACTGAAAATCAAGCTAAATGGTACATTATCATGTATTTAGTGTTGTAGCTTTATCCATTTTAGAAAATACAATACAATTTATTTTATGTTTCACATTAAAAATAATGTATATAGGAAATCTCTAAAATAGCTCCAATATAAGGAAAGAGACTTCCACTAGGGGGTAACCCTAAAGCTAAACAAAGAGATTATATGGATGTGTGTGGAGTCTTGATAAATAAGACGTAACTTTTATTGGTACTAGATAAAATGACACATATAACAAACAAGATGCCCTGACGAAGCCACGGTTGTAGCGAAATGTGCGTCGGGCCAGGGTCTTTTGTCCCCACTCCTACCTGTGCACATCTATAATTGCAGTTTGGTTTTTGCTTTTGGCGTATGTGGTGCCAGCCCCCTGTTAAATTCTTTATAGTTTTAAAAACTTTGACTTCCATCTAACTAATGGGCAGATCTAGCTGCACAACTAATATTACATCAAACATTTTGATATTGAAATGTATGCAGCTGATATTTGTTCATATACAAATATCGGAATTACTTGGTTACAACTGTTTTGGCTAACTGTTTAAATGTATTGAACGTTGGCAATAGAGAGTTAGGATGTTATCTTTACACAGCATGATTAATTGACAACTACAGAATTTAAACGTAACAATTCCTTTTTTTTTCTCTCCCCTTTTTAGCCACACAGTTATATACCGTATTTGCATGAATATAAGACGAGGTTTTTTTCAGAGCAAAAATACCCCTCGTCTTATATTTGAGGTCGTTTTTATAATCTGACCTCAAATCGAGGTCGACTATAAGACATGGATCCAGGTCCCCCTGCAGAGCTAACAGACTCCCCCTGCTGCCGCCCGGCATGACCACCGGGACTTCTATGATGAAGCCGGGTCCTTCCGGTTTCATCATACAAGTCCCGGTGGAAGTGCCGGGCAGCAGCGGAGGATGTCTGCGTGTATCGTGCAGACATCCTCCGCTGCCCCGCTAGCCACCAGGAGAATCGGGCAGCCCCGTATGGCACCCCATACCATACTTTAGATAATTATTTACAGTATAACTATTTACATCTGATTATCTATGGACATGCAAGACTTATTTCAATCATAACTTCACTTAACCTCATGGTTTTTTTCACTTATCTTGTTTGTTATAGGTGTCATTGTATCTAGTACCAATAAAAGTTACATCTTATTTATCGAGACTCCACACACATCCATATAATCACATTAAAAAGACACTAAGCTTTTAACAATCCAGGATTTTGAGCTGTAATACATATGGCGTCCAGAAGTTTAGGCTTGGTTACGAAGGCTCAACTAACCCAATGATTTAATTAAATGATATGTATTGGGCAGTAAGGCAGGAGGGGACCATACAAAAATCTATTTTGGCAGAAAACCTGTTTACATTACATTATTGATACATCTATCAATAGCAATATCAATAATGTAGATCAATCACCCTTAGGATCTACTGTAAACATTAAAGTATTACCAAATTAAGTAGCAATACCCTTTACACACTATTAAACGGGTTCCAATTTACTGGCACAATCTATGTGATGTCATCGAAAATGTGTGCTAAGTGTACACTATTTGGTTGTGATGACACAGTGCATGTTTGTGTAAGTAAATGACCTTAAACATATTGGGTTTTGCTGTGTGGTATCATCATTTGGTTTTACTTTGTGTACAAAGTGCTGTGTTTACCAGCATTGTTTTGCAACCTAATTAAAGAGATTCACTCGTCACACTGTCTGCTAGCATGAGTCATGTTTTTATGGCATGGCTACTTATACAGGAAACATACGGAGCAAACTACATTTGGTGCAAAGCTCCTCTTTGTATTGTTTACACAAGGCACGCTTATTAGATTTTTGTTGTAATAGTTGCATATGGCTCTCTTTTCTGTATTGTTGCAGAGGCTTTTCTGAAGCTTAATAAAATCAAGATTATTCATGGCATCCTAAGACGTATCTTTCACATTATACAATAAAGTGATAGCATTTAATGTTGCTAATGCATAATCTCCTAATAAGAATAATAACTACAAAATATCCAAATAAACATTGTGTAGCTATCAATATATTGAGTGCTAAGACATTACTTCTCATATCTACCACAATGAGGCATTTCTTCTGTATGTTCCCTTTTGGGCCAACTAAAGGGGTCCAAACGTGTGGGGTTTTTTTTTACCTAGATTGGGAGAGTGTAAATTTCGAAGTATTAAACATGTTGGTAGCTACTACTGTACGATGATAAGCAGAGGCCATTCTAGTGCTCCAGTGTGTTCACCTTTGATCTACCAATCAAATGCTGGTAGTCTTTAACCAAAGTGACAATGGAAAGGCAAATATTTGTAATAAAGCGTTTTTATATCATAGACGTACATGGCTTGTTAAAAAGTAAAGTGACTAAAGTGGGCTCAGTACAAATGGTAAAAGGTAGCAGTACCACCTGGTAAATGTAAGGTGGTCCAAGCAGCATATACATAAAGACTGAGAAAAAGTACAAATCATAGTTCAACACTGTAAATATGTATTTTGTTAACTCAGGGCTCGACAAACCCCGGGCGCCAGTTAAATTGAGCCTGGCGCCCGGATGCCATTGCCCTAATGTTCCCCTTGCCGCTGCCATCCGTTTTTTGCAGCGCGAGGGGGAAGTCTGGTCTGCACAGACAGCAAGCTCTGCCCCCTCGCGCAACGCGTGCGTGAGTGTTCAGCCGAAAGAGTAATGAGGATCGGCTGCAGCACGAATGTTCCCCCTCCCCAGCAATGAGGTAAGGCAGCAGTGAGGGGGAACATTCGTGCTGCAGCCGATCTTCATTGCTCTTTCGGCTAAGTGCTGGGTTGTCACGTGTGAGGTGTATATGTGAAGTGGGGGGGGGGGGGGATGTATATGTGAAGTGGGGGGGGGATGTATATGTGAAGTGGGGGGGGATGTATATGTGAAGTGGGGGGGGGATGTATATGTGAAGTGGGGGGGGGGGTGTATATGTGAAGTGGGGGGGGGGTGTATATGTGAAGTGGGGGGGGGGTGTATATGTGAAGTGGGGGGGGTGTATATGTGAAGTGGGGGGGGTGTATATGTGAAGTGGGGGGGGGGATGTATATGTGAAGTGGGGGGGGATGTATATGTGAAGTGGGGGGGGATGTATATGTGAAGTGGGGGGGATGTATATGTGAAGTGTGGGGGGGAGGTGTATATGTGAAGGGGGGTATATATGTGTGAAGTGTGGGGGGAGGTGTATATGTGAAGGGGGGGTATATATATGTGTGGGGGGGGAGTTGTATATGTGAAGGGGCGGTATATATATGTGTGTGTGTGTGTATATGTGAAGTGGGTTGGTGTGTGGGGGGTGTATATGTGACGTGGGTCGGTGTGTGTGGGGGGTGTATATGTGACGTGGGTCGGTGTGTGTGTGGGGGGTGTATATGTGACGTGGGTCGGAGTGTGTGGGGGGTGTATATGTGACGTGGGTCGGAGTGTGTGGGGGGTGTATATGTGACGTGGGTCGGTGTGTGTGGGGGGTGTATATGTGACGTGGGTCGGTGTGTGTGTGGGGGGTGTATATGTGACGTGGGTGGGTGTGTGTGGGGGGTGTATGTGTGACGTGGGTGGGGGGTGTATGTGTGACGTGGGTGGGGGGTGTATGTGTGACGTGGGGGGGTGTATGTGTGACGTGGGTGGGTGTATGTGTGACGTGGGTGGGTGTGTGGGGGGGGGGTGTATATGTGACGTGGGGGGGTGTATATGTGGCGTGGGTGGGTGTGTGTGGGGGGTGTATGTGTGACGTGGGTGGGTGTTTGTGGGGGGGGTGTATGTGTGACGTGGGTGGGTGTATGTGTGACGTGGGTGGGTGTATATGTGACGTGGGGGGGTGTATATGTGGCGTGGGTGGGTGTGTGTGTGGGGGGTGTATATGTGACGTGGGTGTGTGTGTGTGTGGGGGGTGTATATGTGACGTGGGTGTGTGTGTGTGGGGGGTGTATATGTGACGTGGGTCGGTGTGTGTGTGGGGGGGGTGTATATGTGACGTGGGTCGGTGTGTGTGTGTGTGGGGGGTGTATATGTGACGTGGGTCGGTGTGTGTGTGTGTGGGGGGTGTATATGTGACGTGGGTCGGTGTGTGTGTGTGTGTGGGGGGTGTATATGTGACGTGGGTCGGTGTGTGTGTGTGTGGGGGGTGTATATGTGACGTGGGTCGGTGTGTGTGGGGGGTGTATATGTGACGTGGGTCGGTGTGTGTGGGGGGTGTATATGTGACGTGGGTCGGTGTGTGTGTGTGGGGGGGGTGTATATGTGACGTGGGTCGGTGTGTGTGTGTGTGGGGGGTGTATATGTGACGTGGGTCGGTGTGTGTGGGGGGTGTATATGTGACGTGGGTCGGTGTGTGTGGGGGGTGTATATGTGACGTGGGTCGGTGTGTGTGTGGGGGGTGTATATGTGACGTGGGTCGGTGTGTGTGTGGGGGGTGTATATGTGACGTGGGTCGGTGTGTGTGTGGGGGGTGTATATGTGACGTGGGTCGGTGTGTGTGTGGGGGGTGTATATGTGACGTGGGTCGGTGTGTGTGTGGGGGGTGTATATGTGACGTGGGTCGGTGTGTGTGTGGGGGGTGTATATGTGACGTGGGTCGGTGTGTGTGTGGGGGGTGTATATGTGACGTGGGTCGGTGTGTGTGTGGGGGGTGTATATGTGACGTGGGTCGGTGTGTGTGTGGGGGGTGTATATGTGACGTGGGTCGGTGTGTGTGTGGGGGGTGTATATGTGACGTGGGTCGGTGTGTGTGTGGGGGGTGTATATGTGACGTGGGTCGGTGTGTGTGGGGGGTGTATATGTGACGTGGGTCGGTGTGTGTGGGGGGTGTATATGTGACGTGGGTCGGTGTGTGTGTGTGGGGGGTGTATATGTGACGTGGGTCGGTGTGTGTGTGGGGGGTGTATATGTGACGTGGGTCTGTGTGTGTGTGGGGGGTGTATATGTGACGTGGGTCGGTGTGTGTGGGGGGTGTATATGTGACGTGGGTCGGTGTGTGTGTGTGTGGGGGGTGTATATGTGACGTGGGTCGGTGTGTGTGTGTGTGTGGGGGGTGTATATGTGACGTGGGTCGGTGTGTGTGGGGGGTGTATATGTGACGGGGTCGGTGTGTGTGTGGGGGGTGTATATGTGACGTGGGTCGGTGTGTGTGTGGGGGGTGTATATGTGACGTGGGTCGGTGTGTGTGTGGGGGGTGTATATGTGACGTGGGTCGGTGTGTGTGTGGGGGGTGTATATGTGACGTGGGTCGGTGTGTGTGTGGGGGGTGTATATGTGACGTGGGTCGGTGTGTGTGGGGGGTGTATATGTGACGTGGGTCGGTGTGTGTGTGTGTGTGGGGGGTGTATATGTGACGTGGGTCGGTGTGTGTGTGTGTGTGGGGGGTGTATATGTGACGTGGGTCGGTGTGTGTGGGGGGTGTATATGTGACGTGGGTCGGTGTGTGTGTGGGGGGTGTATATGTGACGTGGGTCGGTGTGGGTGTGGGGGGTGTATATGTGACGTGGGTCGGTGTGGGTGTGGGGGGTGTATATGTGACGTGGGTCGGTGTGTGTGTGGGGGGTGTATATGTGACGTGGGTCGGTGTGTGTGTGGGGGGTGTATATGTGACGTGGGTCGGTGTGTGTGTGGGGGGTGTATATGTGACGTGGGTCGGTGTGTGTGTGGGGGGTGTATATGTGACGTGGGTCGGTGTGTGTGTGGGGGGTGTATATGTGACGTGGGTCGGTGTGTGTGTGGGGGGTGTATATGTCACGTGGGTCGGTGTGTGTGTGGGGGGTGTATATGTCACGTGGGTCGGTGTGTGTGTGGGGGGTGTATATGTGACGTGGGTCGGTGTGTGTGTGGGGGGTGTATATGTGACGTGGGTCGGTGTGTGTGTGGGGGGTGTATATGTGACGTGGGTCGGTGTGTGTGTGTGGGGGGTGTATATGTGACGTGGGTCGGTGTGTGTGTGTGGGGGGTGTATGTGTGACGTGGGTCGGTGTGTGTGTGTGGGGGGTGTATGTGTGACGTGGGTCGGTGTGTGTGTGGGGGGTGTATATGTGACGTGGGTCGGTGTGTGTGTGGGGGGTGTATATGTGACGTGGGTCGGTGTGTGTGTGTGGGGGGTGTATATGTGACGTGGGTCGGTGTGTGTGTTGGGGGTGTATATGTGACGTGGGTCGGTGTGTGTGTGTTGGGGGTGTATATGTGACGTGGGTCGGTGTGTGTGTGTTGGGGGTGTATATGTGACGTGGGTCGGTGTGTGTGTGGGGGGTGTATATGTGACGTGGGTCGGTGTGTGTGTGGGGGTGTATATGTGACGTGGGTCGGTGTGTGTGTGGGGGGTGTATATGTGACGTGGGTCGGTGTGTGTGTGGGGGGTGTATGTGACGTGGGTCGGTGTGTGTGTGGGGGGTGTATGTGACGTGGGTCGGTGTGTGTGTGGGGGGTGTATGTGTGACGTGGGTGGGTGTGTGTGGGGGGTGTATGTGTGACGTGGGTGGGTGTATGTGTGACGTGGGGGTGTGTGTGTGTGTGGGGGGTGTATATGTGAGGTGGGTGTGTGTGTGGGGGGGGGTGTATATGTGACGTGGGTGTGTGTGTGTTTATGAATTGCGTGTATGTTTGCGTGATTGTCTGGCTCCTAAAAATTTTTGCTGGCTCCTAGAATCAAATTAAATTTGTCAAGCCCTGTGTTAACTAGTTCTGTATAATGCATGTTACCAATATAAGGAAGGTTTGTCAGCATATGAAGATTATCTTAATGTCCGTAGAATCCTAAATAGTCCAGTAAGGAATATCTCAGTCTTGCATATATGGAATGAGTGATCAGTAAATTTACAGTATTTTAATATAAGTCAAAACTTACATTTAGGGCACAGGATTCCCCACTGGTATACTATACAGGAATGTGACTTTCACAGCTTCAGAACTCCACAGTAGGCTTATTGTGAAGAAAAAAGTACAAAGCACAACTCCAGTCTCACCAGAGGCTCCAGCAGGTGGCTAATGGAGCATAAAAAGGACATTTGATACAACAAAATAAAGATTTAACAATCTCAATCTGCTGTGTATTTCCGACATTCCAGTGTTTGTCAGTTGGCTGTCTTTTTGGTTTCTTTGTCCATATGGGAGCCAATTATCGCGGGGGGTTTCGGCACCCATTTTACACAGGATCTTCATCTCTTACATTAGTGTGTCTCTTTATAAGAGTCTGGAGTTTCAGATAGTACAAAACTTGCTCTCCCATGGATAAAATCACCATTGGGTGGAATGATCGAACAAAGTTAAAATAACAAAAAAGCACTTACCAGTGTACTTTGTCAACATACTTTTTGTACACTCATTCATATGAGCCTTTGGCCTTTTTATGAATTTTATGGCTAACATATATTAAGGAAATGTATCTTAAATACACTTGTATATTGTTTGAAGTTCTAATTTCTTATGAATACACTGATTTTTCTCTTAGAATTTCTAGAGATGTGTGTGACTGGCATTACAGTTGGTGTTGTCCACTTTCCTATTCATTATAATAATATATTTCTTGTTGTGATCTTTTAGTTTCCCTTTTATGCTCGGAATTTGCCGTTCGTCAGCATGCAGCCTATAGTATATGTCTGGAATCTCAGCCCCCCGTTTATTTAGTTCCTGTGCCTTCTGCAGTACCGTAGAATGAGTTAATATAGAATTTCCATTATAATATCCCGGCCCTGTCTGACTCACCCCGAGTGATGTTTGTGTATTCATGATGCATGCAACATAACCTAGGGAAGATAAGAGGGGGAGGTATCTTACTACATTCTGTCAGCCGTGTGAAGGGCTGAAAACACTTGATTTGGTTTGTTAAATTAAGCAGCTCAGCACGTGGAACCAAGTGTGAAGAGGAGCGATCAGAGCGAGCGCATGGGGAGAAGAAGCTGCAAGTTGTTATCATGGAGGCACAGATGGGTCATACAGTAGAATGCTCCAATTAGCTACTTAGTATTCAGCTGTCTAGTCCTGTCTGCACACAAGACGCCACACTACACCTGAATAAGAGGACTGTTAGTGACGGGATCTGTGGTTTTGCATATCTATAAAAGCAGCAAAGAAGACTTCTTCACAGACTCCTTCCCTGTGTTTACCCATAAACTGCCAGCATGTTGGCCTTCTCTTGACACATGCTCGATAGGTAACCAGCTTCTTCTGAAGTCTACTGTGTAAGCGCCCCCGAGGCTTCAAATATGTAAACCCCTTTTTTTCTGCCAGTGATTGGTTTAATATATTGGTTAATACATTTAATGTGTGATTGGCAATCAGTGGTGATAGCAGAAATGGGGGGGAATTCCTTGTGGGAGTGTGTGAGATTGACATTTTTAACACTGCTCAGTTATACTAGAACGTTTGAGAGACGACCTGATGGATTCCCCTTAAGGTAACATTGCCCTTTAAATATGGCCCAGAATTTATTATTTTTATCATTTGCATCCTTTGCATTACTCAGATCTTCGGCAGTGTATATCACCAGCTGTTCCCTAAACTGACAAATAACTTTAATAAACCATTAAAATGTAATTGGAGCATGGTGAGAGGTGATACAGAGGATTAGCTTAGTATTAATTTACTGCACTGGGGAATTTAAATCCAAAATTAAACTAAGGCAGGGATTCCTGGTTCTACCCCCACCACACTGATAATCTGCTCCTCTTGGAACAGTTTGTGGGCAACTCACAATTATGCAATCTAAACCAATATGGGGAGGATGGACATTCTTTTTACCTGTATGGGGAGTATTACAGTGCTGGTACCTGTGCAAACTGTGCATGTAGAAAATGTTGCATTATTTTAAAACCACAATCTGTGTCCCTTCTGATTCAGTGTCTTGCTTTGCAGCATTGTACAGCAGTTCAGCTGCTGCAAAGAACCATTGTGTTTTGTATTGTTAGAACAACGACTAAATAATATTGACCTAAGCACACATTACAGTAACATTTATATTGTGCTACGTACAGAGCATACAGGAGACTAACTACCAAGTTAGATGAACACGAATAGACTGATACATGAGAGCCCTGCTCGCCAAGCTTACAATCTACAGCATTATGCAAGAAACCAGTAAATATTGCTTCATAGAGGAACAAATCGTTTAGTTCCCCGAGCACTGTAAATTAGGTTAACCACACACGTGATTCTCTATATTTGGGGCTGTGGCAGCATTTTATCCTGAATTAGCAAAAGCTTTTCTTACCACAATTGTAGGTTTGTGATGTTTTTAACTCTGAGCTTTTAGTCTGCCGCATGTTCATTTTCAGAAATGCAGGTTTAAGGACCCCTTGACAAAGGTCCCACAGGTTGACGGGAAGCCGTAAAATACATTGTAAAGTCTTGGCCCATGAGCTATGGGTTTATTATTTAGCATACAATCACATTCTGCAAGCCTATGAGCCATAGCACTCTGCTTAATGCTTGTCTGCTTTATTGATGGTCTTGAGCTTAATGCCTTTTCTGACTGGAAAATTAACCTGTTCAGTGTTATGGACATTTATTGAATACTACATAAATACTTCAAATATCCCTAATATTTCTTATTTTATTTAGGGACCCTGACCCAGTTTGTACTGGTTTTGTATGGAACAGCATCAGAAAGCCAAAGTCCATCCAATCAGATTGACAGTGGTGGATGCAGGACAGTGGCCTCTACCCAGACTTGTGTTGGTAAGTGATCCGATGCCAATTGTATGACATACACATTCACAGCTGCTCTGTGTTTCTGTAGCCACTCCATAGGCACGTGATGTGCTGCGGTGCTGGAAGTCAAACCGGTTAACACACCATATTGCAGCCTGGTGCAAAGTGTCCTACAATTCTACAAATCATGCATCATTATCTTTTTTATCTTAACTGATTCTAAATGAGCTTCACTGTGCCAAACTCTGTAACTTTGCTTCAGAACTGGACTCGATTTAATGCTAATTTGTGTCTCTATTATACAGCGCTTTAAACTGTTAAAACAGCATCATGTTCTGTTTCCAGGAAACGCAGAATCTAGTTGTATTAACTTCTTTGCAACTAGAAAAGGCTTTGGCTGTAAAAAGGGTTAATGGAATCTTCCCTTTTCCATTATGTTCAGTGTTTTTTCCCATCATGTTTTCTCTCTATTGACATGCTGTAATAACTATTTGTGCATACCTGGGAGCTTGCTGGGTTTGGCACTGGCCATCCAAACCTACTGCACCACCTATAGTTTCCACCCCTGCATATATATATATATATATATATATATATATATATACACGCTGTATGAATGCATGTGTGTCTGTACTGTGCATGTATACACTGTGTGTGTGTACACCAAAAACTATTTTAGAAATGACACATTGACACAATTTAATATTAAGAAGATACGTTTTAACCTAATGTGTGTGTCTGTACTGTGCATGTATACACTGTGTGTGTCTGTACTGTGCATTTGTCTATACTGTGTGTCTGTACTGTGCATTTGTCTGTACTGTGTGTCTGTACTCTGCATTTGTCTATACTGTGCGTCTATACTGTGTGCCTGTACTGTTCATGTGTATATACTGTGTGTCTGTACTGTTCATATGTATATACTGTGTGTCTGTACTGTTCATATGTATATACTGTGTGTCTGTACTGTTCATATGTATATACTGTGTGTCTGTACTGTTCATATGTATATACTGTGTGTCTGTACTGTTCATATGTATATACTGTGTGTCTGTACTGTTCATATGTATACACTGTGTGTCTGTACTGTTCATATGTATACACTGTGTGTCTGTACTGTTCATATGTATACACTGTGTGTGTCTGTACTGTTCATATGTATACACTGTGTGTGTCTGTACTGTTCATATGTATACACTGTGTGTGTCTGTGCTGTGCATGTAGACACTGTGTGTCTGTACTGTGCATGTAGACACTGTGTGTGTCTGTAGACACTATGTGTGTGTGTGTGTGCATGTAGACACTGTGTGTGTGTGTGTGCATGTAGACAGTGTGTGTGTGTGTGTGTGTGCATGTAGACACTGTGTGTGTGTGTGTGTGCATGTAGACACTGTGTGTGTGTGTGTGTGCATGTAGACACTGTGTGTGTGTGTGCGTGCATGTAGACACTGTGTGTGTGCGTGCATGTAGACACTGTGTGTGTGCGTGCATGTAGACACTGTGTGTGTGCGTGCATGTAGACACTGTGTGTGTGCGTGCATGTAGACACTGTGTGTGTGCGTGCATGTAGACACTGTGTGTGTGCGTGCATGTAGACACTGTGTGTGTGCGTGCATGTAGACACTGTGTGTGTGCGTGCATGTAGACACTGTGTGTGTGCGTGCATGTAGACACTGTGTGTGTGCGTGTGTTTGCATGTAGACACTGTGTGTGTGTGTGTGTGTGCATGTAGACACTGTGTGTGTGTGCGTGTGTGTGCATGCAAACACTATGTGCCTTATTAATCAAGACAAAACCAGTGCTATTTGAGTAAAAAGTGCTAAAATAGTAGTAGTAACCATGGAAACTAATGGAATTCTATAGCAGTTTGCTCCAAATGTAGCATTTTTTTGAAAAAGCACCTTTTTTGCCTTTATTAAATCTGTTACCTCCTGGGGAAAATGTATTTTAAAAAAAATGTATTTAAAACAAGATAAATATCAATGTATTCTTCCTGGTAAATCACTTTATAAATAATATGCCTTGATCTCCTTGCAATGTGTGATCTCCAGAGAAATGGGACTCTCTATTTTGTTGTTTGTATGACATGCCAGACTCCTTGCACAAACAGAACAAATGAGATTCTGTAACTGAGTCGGTTAAAAAAGTAATTCCTGTTTTCTATCAGCGTGGCAGCAGATTACAAGCTTTCCTCCAGAGAAAATCCATAATAGATTACTTCCAACTGAAGAGCTTTCAGATCACTGGTGAGGCCTCACCCGCCTCGTGCTAATGAGATGCTCAAATCTAATTAAGAAGTAAATGAGGGCTCTATTTCCACTAATTAAACAGTTTGCTGCAGAACGGGTCAGGTAAAGAGGCAATGCTCCACATATTAGTGTGCAGTTTAATGTACTATTTTGGCAGGTATTTTCATGTTTGTGTCCATATAAGAGCATCTCACGGCGTCCTTAGGAACCCATTTTAATGTTGTTTGCTGCATTCCATAGCAAGTCTGCTGGAGAGAATCAATCTCTCGCTCTCTAGTGGAATGTATTAAATCCTTCACTAACTGCAGCTGTGGAACTATGCAAGACCCTTTAAACATTGATAACAGATGGCCTGCATACACAATAGTTTTAAAGGGTTTTTTTTCTGTTTGAATTACCAGTTCTTTGTAAGCCTACAATTTTTGTCTTTTGTATTTTGCCATCTCTCACTTTTTTTCTGCTTTTTGCAATCTTGCACTTTGTGTGTTGTGCGCACACTTCCATTCATTTTAGTCAAATGGGTGGGGGATAAGGGACTGGAGAGGTATTTTGCAACATAGTTTTACTTACTTGTTGGCCTGTTGCACTTTTTGTGATATCTTTGCCTATTTTTGTGTGCTGGAGCCTCACCCCTTTCCATAGTCCTGTTCTGTCACTCTTTGTAACTTGTGAAGACACATATTAGGGGGTAAAGGGAGCACTAATAATATAATTGCAGCCAGGTGTAGAGGATTTCACACTCACCTCTGCAGCCTGATACGCATTTTTACAATTCACAGGAATTTGTAAATTACATACTCAATTGGCTAAATGTGCAACAGGCCCAGCAGCCTTAAAGGACACTTACATAAGATGTAACTAGATAACCTGGTCATTTAAAGCAAACATATATAAATCATATGCCACTGTTTTTTTTTTTTTAAATATGATTTAATTAATTGCACATAAAAGGAAAAATAAAATTAGGTGCTTGTCTCCAGCATCCATTTTGTGAATAATTCCCACGATGCAACATCATCCAAAATCTTCCATCCAGTCTCAATTTACAACTGTTTCCAAAACCTGCATGATGATGCCGTAAAATACTGCCCTGCTCTCTTACTGGCTCCTGTGGACTAGGTGGCTTTGTACAACTTTTTTATTTTATTTTTTTACCTTCCTTCCAACACAGAGAGGAGATTAACCTGATCAAACAGGATCATATCTCTGCCCCTTGTGATGTAATAGTTACATTACCCTCCCATTCAATGCAAGTCCATGATCAGAATTCTGACTTATAGACTGCATTCTGTGTCCCAAGCCCCAAAGTGAGAATTTTGTGCTGTAAAGTCACTAGGGGGTGGCACCCAAAAACACTACATTTTAAAAAATGGCGGCGTCAAGTCATACTTGTTTAGTTACATATTTTATTAAGTACAGTCACAAAAGAAAAACAAAAGACATATCTGAAATCAACAATGCAAAATAAAAAAAGTAAAACCTTTTCATTTTTTGGTGGGAGTGTCCCTTTAAGAAGGTTAAAAGTCTGTAATGTTACAATATGATAAGTCTCCTAAACTTTTGTGTCAGTTACTTCCCCTCTTTGGGAAACCAATGATGCTTGGCTTATGGCTGGATGCTTCAAACTAAGCTATAAAATGTCCATCTACAAATCCTGAGCCATTAGTAGTTTTGGTTCAGCAACCATTGAAGAGCTGCACTTTTCTACACAGGGTTTTGAGATAATTTAAAGTATTCTTGCAAAGAAGACACACCATTTTACACTTTATTACAAGTATACAAAGATATATGAATAATTAAGAAAGATTTCTACCGATTCAAATGGAAATAGCTTGTGGAAGTTCTACAAAGCTTTTTGCATATGGGACATTCTTGTGAGATCTGCTCCATGTTTCTCTACAATTCATAACTGAGGATGAGGTGAAAACCAATTCTGTCATTATATTAATGTCCTGTGTTTCTGCATTCTACTCACCATCTATTCACTTATGTTCTCTTGCAGTGTGTGATGAAGGATTTTTCCTGCATCAGAAGAGCTGTGTGAAGTCTTGTCCACCCGGGTTCACGGCTAGCGTCCAAAACATTCACTACAAGCTGGATAACAGCATAGAACCTCTGCTGGCCAATGTCTGTCTAGCGTGCCATTCTTCCTGCGCCACCTGCAAGGGCACTACGCCTAATGACTGCCTCACGTGCCCTGCTCACTCACATTACAACTCTCTGGACTTGTCGTGTTCCCATCAGTCTCAGATGAGCAGGGAATCTCCACCTGAGCCCAAAGAATGGGCTCAGGAAACAACTGCTGCTTCATCAAACTTGCCACTTATTGTGGCCACCCTGAGTTGTATCTTCATAGTCGTGGTTTTTTTCAGCGTTTTTTTATTTCTCCAGGTGCGCTCTGGGGTAATTCTGGGGAGGAAGAGGTTGTACACTCTGGACAGTGGGATAATCTCCTACAAGGGGATCCCCTCGGACATGTGGCAGGAAGAGGGCTTCTCTGAGTCTGAAGTGGAAGAGTTTGATACTCGCAATGAGAGAACTGCTTTCATTAAGCAACAGAGTTCCCTTTGATGACAATTATCACGCCATCCTCCAACACCACAAACCTGCCACAGACCCTTTGTTAGGTTTCCTGTCAAACCAGTCCAACTCATATACAGACCATGCAAAATTTGAGGTAAACAGCCGTATATTGGAGAGAACCTGTGAAACAGACAATGCCAAGGAAATTGCTTGTTTAATTTTTAACACAAAAAGGTGGGATCAGAGTGTTACGCATCCCTCTGACAGACCGAGGATTCCAGATTTTATTTTTCTTACAGTGCCTATCTATTCTACATATTTAATTTTTTTGCCTGTCAATGAAGCAGTTACTGCCTGACACTTGCAAAGGCAAAATCTTGAGACGTCCAGAGAGAACACAATCTCTATGAATCAGCCAGATTGTGAAGATGCAGTGCATGGAACTTCACTTCACAAAATGAATTGCTCCTCCTGACTGGAAACTCCTTGTAGCCTGTAAACCATTTTACGAGGATTCAGTGCTAGATAGTACATCAAAGTCCTGAGCGCTGTAATCTAGTGAACCAAGGTCGTGTCTCATACACTAATAACATCTTTGGCAGAGGGATTTCCTAGTTGGGATGATCAGAAATACGAATGTGCACATTTATGCATTATGGGGAACTTTCGCTTGACATGGATGTACAGCTGCTGTTTAGCTACATGAACGAACACATAGAACAACTATTTATATTAAGAATTGGAACAAAAACTTACTTTGCTTCAGAGAAGGCTAGTGTATATTTGGTTACTTTGTGTTATAGCTACGGGCAGCAAAAAAAAGGTTTCTTTGTCTTGTTTTTTATTTAGAAACACTGTAGCTATAACGCAAAGTAAGTATTTATGGAACATTAATTGCTCAATACATTTATATTGTAATTTACATGGGTGTGAAGGTTCAAGGTTGAAGTGAAAATATTTGATAGGATAGTGCTATTTCCCAGTAAGTGACACGTAGGAAGTCCTGTGATACAACATAACAGGAAGTCAAGAGCAATTCTCAGAATTGCATCACCATACCTACTGACAAACAGAATCATTTGAAATATCTTTAGTTCTGTGTTCAAAGTTACCAATAGTATGGAGTTTTGAGGTTCAGGTTCCTGAAATTTAGGCCTGTCCAGGCGTTGCCAATGCTTGTGCACATCAGAGAACATTGGCTTAAATAGGGAAGAAGTGAGCTCCAGATACCCGGTACAGTACCAGGGAAATTGACGCTCGCTCTTGCAGGGTCATGTAAGTTTGCGTGATGCTACATGACCTCGTGGTGTCCTTGGAACAGGGACAGATAGCTGGCAGGTGACATTTTACTCATGTTATTAAACCGCCAAACGTTCATCATTTTGGGGCAATTTGTATTTCAATTTCTATTTTCCTTACATGTTGGGTTTATAGATGTTCCTTTTAAAAGTATATGGTTATGGGACATCTATACTGGAGGGCAGCATTAAAATAAATTGTATTTTTTGTAGGGTTTTGCTTTAGTAATACGGAATTTATGTTAACCTTACTTTACAGGAACGGTCCACATGTTTCCACATATTTTATAATGGTGGGCGGGTATTTATGTTTTATTCTGCAATGTCTTTGTTGTTTTATGGCACTATGGGGTTATTGTATAATTAATTTTAATTAATACTTCAAATCCTTCCCTGTTGTGCAGGTGTCCTATCTATAATGTCACCACCCCTCATGAAAGAGTTCTAAAATAACACCACAGCACTAGAAACACTGCATCTAAATCAGTCATTGCTACATGATACCCATATAACCACCTATCACTCTTAAACAAATTAAATACCAAGGTGGACTATTCCTTTAACAGCAGCTGCTCTATTTGCATTAACAGTCCCATCAGACAGCCATTTAAGTGTATGCTGTTTTTCTCATGCCAGTTGTTGGGATAAATGATATACTTATTCTGACATCTCTGTAATGAGTATACTGTTCACATTTATCATATCATTGAATTGCTCTACAATCGGCTATAGCAACATTTTATGTGTGGATAATAAGTCAGATACTAGATATAGTAACTATGAAGACAATCTTCCATCCAAACACTGCTACAAAATAGCAACAGAAAATGGCATGACGCTTGGCAGTGTTCCCAGACTGCACCTATGTTGCTATTTGGCTGTACTGTCACTGTCATTTTCTTCAGGACTTGTTTTTGTATTTTGGCTCGGGCTACAATTGTACTTACATGCTAGCTGTTTTTATCATGCACTTGCAGAACAGACAAGCTATCTAGTTAACCTGTTTATTGCCCTGTTAAAATATTACATGTTGCAGCTCATTGTGTTTAAAGAACATCTCCACTTTGTATATGATATAGTGTCTGGTTAAACAGTAATGGAATAATGGAACCAATGAACATTGAGCTGCTTTGAGCTTCTGGCATGGCATATATCTCATTGGGTACAAATATCTATCGCCATACCGCATGGTGTGGTTCCAACCTGTCTTTAAACTACTGGGGCAGATTATGTATGACAAATGATATAGGGTAAGTTCAGAGACCATAACTAAAAAATGGATGTGCTTGTAGTTCCCAGATGAACCATTACTTAAGACACACCAGTTGGAGTCATTGAGACAATGTGTCTTGTCTTATATATATATCTATGATAGTGGTTCCTGGAGTATACAACTGGTGGCTGACAGTTACTTAGTTATGTCAAATACAAAAAGGCCATTAAGCGCCTGTAAATAGTGGCTCCCTTGTCCCCTTTAAGGTCTTGCTAATTACAGTCATGCTGAAGGTGTTTGTTACCCGATTTATTGTTCTCATATATCTTAATCAAAATTTGAATCTTTAAGTTTTGCATTTATATTGCTTTCTCCATATCTTACACCAGTATAGACAGGAAAAAAATATTTATTAGACCGCACATGATGCTTTGTGATGTGTTTAGAGGTCTAGAGAACTTACTTTGCCATCCCTGACATTGGACTCTCATAGTATATGTTTTATCTGTGAAATTAGCTCAATGCAACATTGTGTTGCAAACAGTTAAAATATTGTCATGGTTACATTATTTCCATTACTGCTGTCACTTCTGAAAAATACTATATCATTCTGAGGGATAGTGTATTGTGAAACCTGTGCTGAGCTGTCATGGTCATATGAACACGGGAAAGATCAGAAAAGCTTGCTAGATATAGTTCAGTTAGCGCCCTCTTCTGGGCAATACTGGGAACTATTGCAAATAGAGACTGTCAACTGCTGTTTGAGTTCATTCAGCCTCAAACTAGCTGAGAGCTAAAAGAAAGTCCATTACCTTAATGTTATTAAGATGTGATTTATGCATGTCTTCAGAATAGCAACTCTGGGAGGTTATGTATAAAGATAATTTGTGAGTCACAGTTCTAAAAGAGATCCAGTCACCATGGAAACCAATGGAATGTTCCTGCTGATTAGATCACCTGCAGAACTACATTCTACTGCATTTATACATGGCCCTTAATATCCCTTTGTGCAAAGCATTGGTGCCCCATTACTTGTTCAGGGCTTAATGTGTAAATAGTCTGTGCACTATGAATGGCTCATGGGGTATACAGATTTGTCATGGGCTTTACTATAAATCAGTCATACCTGGTTGGTCGCGTCACATAAAATGTGGACATTTATTTTGCCCCAAGGTTTTTGCTTGTTTAGAAACTTCAGCATCTCTTACACATGTACAGAATAATACACTGTGCATTCTCCTAGGCTTAGAGTGCCATGTTATCTTGCACTATATAGCTTGCTTGTCCAGCACTCTGGAGAGACTTTGTGTAGAGGAAGCCATGTAGTCTTTCAGAGCCGCACATTGAAAGCTGTTGCCATGTTTCACGAGTAGTTTGAGATCACAATGATATCCAGGATATTTGTGCTGAGCTCACATGTAGAAAGCAAAATTCCTGCCTTTTTAAGTATAATTATTTATTTATTTTGGCAGTTCTGTTTGCTCTTTTATATTGCTGCCATCTGTATAATATTATTGGAGACTTTAATGGTTCTGCCTTCTCAGAATACATGAATATCATTGACATATGGATTTGGAAATGAGCTTACCCATTTGCTTGAAGGAGGAATGTCAGGCAGAGAATTCAGTGGACTGCTTGATAATGGAAACCTAATATTAGAAAATCTCAGACCTCTTCCGTTTCTCCTTTCAGGATTCATGCAATATTACTAGAATCTTGTACAATATATGAAGTTCCTAAACGGAAACTACCCACCCTAATTTCATGCCAATTGCCAATTTCCCAAACCAAAAAGGAAACGTTCTGCTCTGTTGCACAGGGTTTTTTTGTGTTTTTTTTTTTTTTAACCAATTTCCTATTTAAGATTTCTAGTGAGAATTTAGTGTGGTGTCAGAAGTACAATTTTTCTTTTCTTTTTGGAGTGTGTTGTTCCTGCAGATTGTAGAGGAACAGGAGAGATTTGATTGTTCAAAAGAATGCCAGCTATACCTAAATGTTGATTTTTATTTTTTCACATGTGCATACTGAGGTAAGATTTAAATTTAAGGGGTTATTCATTGGGGTATTTGTCACTTTCAATGCCAAAATATGAACGTTTTAACATGACTGGAATTCTGACTTACAGATACATTTTTTTACCCTGGCCAACAGAAGTAAATTTATATTAATTTAAAGAAAAGTTTTGGTCACTATGGTCACACATTATAACTATCAGTGGTGTTTGTTAGTTATGTAGGCAGCATGGTGATAAGACTTTTTTTTTGGAGGGCAGAGGTGTTAAGAGAATAGTGAATATAAATAAGTCTGCCAATAAGTGGTTCCATAGTATATTTTCGAGGTAATGTCCTTTTGGATAATGTTTATTAAGGGTCTATGCATTAAGCTTTGATCCTCTGGAAAATTCCACATGGTTTAGATGGATTTACTTAATACTGTTTTTAGCTTTCAGTCACCATACAGTGGAACCAATCTTCTGTATACTAATACTACACAGTATTTAACTACTTTAGGTAGGAAACTACGTCAAGTTACAACTTCTTTTTCAGTAAAACTCACTTGGATAAAATTCAAACAAATTGGATATAAAATGTTTTTAGTCATTCTGTATTTATCTGTCAATATGAAAAGCGTCACATCTCCTAAAATGACCATTGTAATGCATAGTAGACCTTCCTATTGCCAATCTGTTAATCAGTATACCAGAAATATGATTTAATATTCTTTAATGTAGGTTTAATAACTACAAATTACCATTGGTTCTAAGTATCCCCACTTTTTTTAGAGGTATATCTTAGAAAAAAGTCTTAGAATCGAGGAAATAGTTTAAAACTGTTCTACTTGCCTGCAACAGTGGCGCTCGTCATCCAGCGCCGAAACTCCTCCCTCCTCACATCAACTGGAAGGCGACTTTTGGCTGCTGAAAGGCAAATATTGGAGGCCGAGACGAAAATTGTGTCTAACATTGGGCGGCCGTATTTATATAGCGAATGTAAGAAGTCGTCGATTCTATGATGCACAGAGCTGTAAAAAACGCGGTGTCTTAGAATCGAGGAAACATGGTAGCTTATGTTGATAGCTATGTAACCGTACTCATTATACAGTATATACTGCCCTAGCATTTATAATGTGACCACAGAGTTTTAAATATGTTGAGACCTGCACTTTTTTGTGATATTACTTCAAGTGAACTACAACCACTTTATAGTAATATAATAACTTTATATGAAATGTAATCTTTAGTAATACATAAGCAAAGCAGATGTATGCATAGTGGCACTCTTAATGAGTAATCAAATAGTTGGCATTAAAAATACATGTTTTAATTGTGCCACACAAAAATGGTGAAAGAACAAGCTTTGTATATTTAAACTAGTGCTCACCTATGGGTAAGCACTAATTTAAGCATGCATGGAAACCATTGTTTCTTCCTACAGTCAACGTCTTGTCCTTTTTTGCGCGTGTGACATAACGAAATAATTGTATTTATGCAAAGCGTTGGATCCCAACCACTTAGTCACTGCTGCACATCCATCCATTACCTATACCGTACTTCAGATTAGAGATACTCCTATGAGCATGTACAGATACAACTGATTGTCTCAAAGTTGCCACTAAAAGTCACTCACATTCCTGTATATATGTTCATATTTTTATTACCTTGCAGTTAAGGGAGTTGGCATTATATTGTTTGTTGTAGGACGGGATCTTTTATAATATTGGCTTTTCATTACGTAGGTATTTTCAAAATTCAATTCCTTGAGTAACAAGAAAAATTGAGTATTCATTACTTTTCTACAAATTGACAGGTGTATAATGTTTTTATATATAAATATATACTAGGTCAGCGCAACATGTTCAGCACACTTTGCTGGCTGTGAGTTGGGATTCAAATGCAGCTGGAGGTTTGCCCTTCACTCAGCCATACATTACAACATTTATCCACGTTGTTTGCTAGACATGGAGTTTGTGTACTAGGGTTTTTCATACCCTCCCCACTCAAAATTGTGTACTCCTAACTTGAGTGCCTTCTCTTCCGCTTAACGATAGGACTGCCATGTATTAATTTTTGTAACATTTGACAGAATATCCACAAAATGGCTGCTAAGTGAGCAATAACATGGAGTTTTCAGATATGAGCACATATTGCTTGAAAATCCATCTGGAAATTTTATGCCAGGCGGCATCCTTCAAATTCATATTTATGTTGAACAGAGACATCCTAACAAGGATCTGGAGGCATCTTCAAAAAGAATTATTTTTGTAAAGTAATTAACACAATTAACTTTTCAGGAAATCTGACCTGTTGTCTCGTGGAGTCACTTAACCTGAAGAGTTGCAATATACTGTAAGATAAGACTATATTTATACAATCTTTTCCTGCAGAATGGGAGAATTTATGGTTTGTAAAGGTATGGGACACTTTTTTTCCTTTTTCTTTTTTTTGTTCTAAATACAAACTGTGTATGTGAAAATGGACAATATATGGTGTGTGTAAAGAGGAGAAACAAAATACAATGAAAACTATTTTTGTATCATTTTTGTGCACCGTAATTTTCATGTAAATTAAACTTAATGAAATCGCTTCTGGCAATTTTTTTATTTAATGGATGTGGATATAATTGGATAGAAAGATTTAAAGTTATTAAATATTCAGAAACTATGCAACTTCATAAAAGCCTTTTGTGTTTGATTTTCTCTCCTAATGATGGGTCGTGAAAACTGCTAAACTTTACTGTTTAGAACATGAAGATGGATCATACCATGATTGGATCATACCATGATTAAAAAGATAAACTGTCACTTAGACAAAGTAAAATAATGTTTTACTGATCACAAGGAAATAGCTCGGCACCTTCAGTGCTTTCACATAAAAATACATTACAGATGTTGTATCTGACTTCCTCTAACCTCTTCACCAGGTCAGGGACTTATCATGGTCTACCATATGATGTGTGTCAAGAAATTTTATATTCTGCATGTAAAGGTTATGTATGTTTCTCCCCAAATAAAATGGCTGAGAATACAAACCTATGAATGGACTGAAAAGTAGAAGGAGTTAATGTAAGATCAATTAATTTGAATTGCAAGAAAACTGTAATAAATTCAGAAAGTGTGCGTGAGTGGAATTGGCTGCTTAGGGTACAAGGAACAAAGCAAATGCTTTACTTGGAGTGAGTCTCTAAATACATAAATTTAAAAGGATGCAGACTACCAGGGCAAGTGTAAACTATCTTAAATTAGAGGGCAAGAGGTACACCACTGAAAGGGTGGTGGTGGATGCATGGAATAGCCACGTTAGAGATTTGAGCTTGTATGGGATAAACATAAGTCTGTCCCAAACATATGATAAGGCTAAGAAGAACCAAACTTGGTAAGAGGATTTTGTAGTAGAAAGGAATATGGGCAGACTAGATGGGCCGACTGGTTCTTATCTGCCGAAACATTCTATCTTTCTGCTCTGCACTGCAGTTACAAACTGTCTTTATTCCAATTATAAACCTACAGTGCCCTCTGGTGTTAAAGAAGTATGGCTATTTTGTTCTTGTAATTACACATTACCAGATAAACTTTAATAGATGGCCTATAATAATTCTAACAGAACAGTTAAGGAAATAGCACTGTTTGAAATAGTTTTTTTTTATTTTTTATTCTATTCTTCCTTCAGCTGTTGCATGAAACACAAAGTAATAAGGA